>JARQOC010000007.1:160199617-160245861 GCA_033576535.1 Allobates femoralis
AAACCACAACAAGGAGAGGCTCCCCGACATGTGCTATGCCGTTTCCTGGACTATCGTGTAAAGAACCTAGTTCTCCGCAGAGCACGGGACCGACAGGAGATAACCTATGAAGGTACCCGAATCCAATTGTTCCAAGATCTGTCGGCCATCACCTTGAAAAAACGATGGCTACTGAAACCCTTTACCAATGCAATCCTACAGAAGGGACATCGCTTTCGCTGGCTCTTCCCGTTTGGGATCTTTGTTACGGCGGATGGGCAGGGAATCACCATCAGAACCTCCGCAGATCTGAAAGCGGCCTGTGAGACTTTGGACATATCTCTTGACAAATTCCCGGATTTGGAAGCTTTCCACTCAGCCTCAAAGATACAACCCATCCTAGGTCCTACGCCTTGGCAACAGGCAACCCCGAAATCGCAACGAATTAAAAGGAAGATCGCTAAATCACCATCCGCCAAGGACCCGGACGATCCCACCTGAGCTATATCCGGGAAGAATAGCGCCTAAACCCCCGCCTCGTCACCTAACACTGACAAAGTGGAGTCAACCATAGGCTGATCGACATTGATTTTATGTCTTTCTTTATTACATAATATTTTATTTTATTTTTTTTTTTCTTTACTAGCCTTACCCAGGTTCACCCTACATTTATTCGCGCTCTACTAACGCGTTTTTGTCATGGTAGAGAGCTGTTATTGTTCATGTTATTCTCTCCGCCTTATGGCGACATTTGGGAGCAGGGAAACATATACCTTCTGTTTACCGGAGGTCATTGCAGAGCCATAACCCTCTCCTACCAAACTCTTAAGCATAATTTCTACTATTTGATATGTATAATGCAGTTGCTTGCGTTAATTCCGTTTTGTACTAACCCCTCGAGTTGGTTATCAATAGTCCAAACAACTATGTTGAACTTTATATTGGTTCATACTGTTCTACTATGTTTGATAAATGTGACTTTTCCATTCTCTTCTCTCCTTCTATCTAGGACTTCTTTCTCTTCTGATTCTTTTTCCCTATCTTCGCTCTCTACCCATCCCCTGCCCCTATTAGGCACGGAACACGACCCAGATCCAGGGATGTCAGCCGATCGCCAAGTACTACAACATGCCTGACACCGGTAAGAATATTACGTTTGCAACAATTAATGCTCATGGCCTTAATTCACCCGCCTCACGACACCAGACTCTGCATAGACTACGAAAACAGAAAGCAGATATTCTATTCTTTCAGGAAACCCATTTTAAGCCCAACAAAATCCCGAATTTTGAGCGGTGCCAATATAACACCTGGTACCATGCCACCTCCACTCAGTCAGGATCAAGGGGCGTATCCATAGCACTACTGTCTGGGGTCTTATTCCAACACCGAGAATCTCTGGTAGATCCTTTGGGACGCTATATCTGCGTGAAGGGCCTCCTTAATGGTTCATTGACAACCCTATGCAGTTTATATGCACCTAACAAAAAACTCTTAAAATGGTTGGTTTCTACTCTAAAAAAAATAGAGAACTTTAGAGAGGGTACCCTGATTGTGGGTGGGGACCTGAATATAGCGCTTGAGCCAATGTTGGATACATCTAAACGAAAGAGCACATATACGCCCAGAGATCTGGCTAAGATACGGGCTATTCTAACTTCAATGCATCTACTTGACTCTTGGCGCTATATGCACCCGACCACACGCGACTATACTTTTTATTCCAACCCCCATAAGTCTTACCACCGCATTGACTATATTCTGATACCTAGGTTATGCCTATCGCGGATATCTGAAGCGAACATAATTCCCAATGTATATTCTGACCATAATATAGTACTAATCTCAATGTCCACCTCTGAGACAGACCTGAAATCCAGATCCTGGCGTCTCAACGACTCCCTACTTGACTCCCCTACGACGCGGAAACGTATTACAGACGCACTTCACCATTACTTCCAACTCAACGATACACATGAGACATCTCCCCAAATTCTTTGGGAAGCCCACAAGACAGTGTTGAGAGGTGAACTTATCTCCATCGCGTCATATCATAATAAAAAACGGCATCAGGAGGTTCAAACACTTTATGATGAAATCTCTTGCTTGGAGACGGACCATAAAAATACTTCTGACCGTACAGTCTTAGATACTCTTTCCAATTTGAGGCAGAAACTGAGAGACATTCTCAATGTCAGATCAGCTAAATTGTATGCCTCCTGGAAAAATAGAATGTATGCGCATGGAGATAGGGCCTCCAAGTTCCTCCTGAAACACCTACGTAAGCGGCAAGCCCGCACTCTACTTCACTCTATTACTAATTCACAGGGGCTAACAGCTTGCAACCCATCACACATAGAGGCGGCCTTTTTGGACTATTACTCCGGGCTATATAATCTCAGACCCGCTGACACGCAGGCTCTTAAGGAACAGAGGCGCCTGGACACCTCCCACTTCTTGACACGACTGAATCTCCCCACGTTAACGTTAGACCAACGACAGTCACTGACCCGTCCATTCACCATGAATGACCTCCAGTCCACCCTGTCGAAGTGTCCCACAGGCAAATCTCCAGGCCCCGACGGATTCACGGCCCACTACTACAAAACGTTTGCACCCCTTCTGCTACCACGTCTCTTGAAGGTTTGTAACGAGGCATTTGAGGGCAAGCCCCTCCCGCAGCAAATGCTGGAAGCAAAAATATCCTTGATACATAAAGAAGGTAAAGACCCCAACTTATGCAGTAATTACAGGCCAATTTCACTGTTAAATGTTGATTTGAAACTTTTGGCCAGTATGATAGCTCATAGGATAAGGAATCTTTTGCCCTCACTGATCTCGTTAAGTCAATCTGGCTTCGTGAGCGGAAGGGAAGGCAAAGATAACGCACATAAAATACTACATATCCTTCAATATGTGAAATCCCGCCATCAACCCCTAGTGTTAGTGGGCACGGACGCTGAGAAGGCCTTCGACAGGGTGGATTGGACCTATCTGGAGGTGACGTTACTGCATTTCGGGTTCCCCCCATCGCTAGTTGGCACCATTATGGCCATGTATCATAACCCGACGGCCCGTATTCAGATCAATGACACGTTGACGGAGCCCTTTATAATACATAACGGCACTAGACAGGGCTGCCCACTATCTCCGCTTCTGTTCGTCCTGGCTATGGAACCCTTACTGATTGCTATTCAGGAACATCGAGATATAGAGGGCGTTCAGATCAATACATCTCATTTCAAATCTGCTGCGTTTGCAGACGACCTCCTCGTGTTCCTCACAAAACCTCTGATTGGGTTCCCTGCCTTGATAGCACTAGTGGAGCAATACGGCAGCATTTCTAATTTTAAAATCAATATGTCCAAGTCTGAAGCGTTAGACTTTCGCATCCCCCATCACACACTCTTGACCTTGCAAAACTCATATCCCTTCCACTGGCCCAAGACACACATAACATACCTGGGAGTGAAGTTGGGGCGCACAGATTCTGATTTGTTCACGCTGAACTTCCCCCCTCTGCTCACTTCCACGTCAACGCTCATTAAGCAATAGAGAGATGCTTACCTCTCGTGGATGGGGAGGAAAAACATTATGAAGAGCTTGATATTGCCAAAATTCACCTATCTATTCCAAATGCTCCCCATACACATCCCGGCGTCCTATCTCCATAAAGTGAACTCCCTTTTCTCCAAATATATATGGAAGACCAGGAGACCGCGCGTGGCATACCGTACACTTACCCTCCCAAAATCAGCAGGGGGCATGGGTGTGCCGGACATCAGGCTCTACTATAAGGCAGCAATCCTGACGAGAACGGTAGACATAATTCGAGGGAATACAGAAAAGCAGTGGATAGAGATTGAAGAGGTACTTGCTCCCCTACCCCTCAGAGCGCTATTCCTAATGCACTCCAATACCCGAACTGAACGTATAGTGAATCCCCATACTAAAAACACCCTTAAACTCTGGCGTGACTCAATAGACGCTCTAGCCCCGCCATTATCACCCCTTTTGTCGCTATCTGACATTCTAGCACGCTCTACATCGACTCCGACCGGACATTCCAAGACCCCTAAATATTCTGGTATTTCCTTAGACCACCTTCTCCGAGATGGTGCCCTTCTCCCCTTCCAAGACTTGCAAAGGCACCCGGACTTGACAACTTTAACCTTCATCGCCTATAACTCAATTAAAACCCTCCTGCGTCGTCACCTTAAAAGCGGCGATCTGAACAGACCTATGACAGTATATGAGACACTTTGTGCTAGAACCGCTAGACCCGCGAAAATTTTCTCACAACTCTATCAATTGCTTTTACTGTCCAACTTCTGTCACAAACGAGCGTATATTTCTCTATGGGAAAGAGATCTAGGATACACCTTCACGAAAGAACAGATATTACGCATATATGGAGCCTCTCATGGACCCACCCAATGTGTTCGAGCACAAGAAAACTCATATAAAATAATAACTAGATGGTATTATGATCCCCTTAAATGCCAGAGATGGGGGGCTCCATCCAAGGCTGAGTGCTGGAGGTGTGGTGCCGAAAATGGAAACTACTACCACATCTGGTGGCAATGTCCTGTCATATCTTCATTTTGGCAAATAACTGAAAAACTGATTACTCTGGTTCTAGGAGAAAGGGTGCAATTAACTCCAGAGACGACCTTGCTAAATTTCAGGCTATGGCCTACAAAGAAATATACATCAATCCTGGCCCAGAATATTATTGCAGCGGCCAAACTCCTAATACCGGTATACTGGCGCTCGGCTGAGGTCCCTTCGCTCCAACAGCTCCACACTAAAGTTCACCAGTTGTACCTTGTTGCAGAAACGGTGTCCTATGTGAACCACACTCGAGCTTCTTTCTTAGAAACCTGGTCACCCTGGATCAGATACAGATCGACATCCTAACTTGATATCACCGAACATTACCATTCAATCTGATAGATGTCCCGTGTCCTAACCTACCCACCCCACACCCCTCTCTTTCCTGTTTCGTTCCTATCTCCTTACTTCTCTCTCGACTCTTATCTTTAACTGCCCCCCCTCAAGCGAAGCGGCTTGACTTTATTTCTACTCTCTTTAACGTTTTTAGATTTGAATTTATTATTGATAGCCAACAATGTGCACTTCTTACAGTGCGGTTGATGTTTGCGGCTCTCAGTGAGACACTGGATTGGCTCACGACCACTCCCACCTTTGGGACAGTGTTGCCGGCTGCGCTCCACCTCTGCCCATCACTTCTAACGCTCTGGGGGCTGTGGAGCGTGATCGCGCAATGCAGGACCAATAACACCTTTGAACTGTCTCGGAGTGTTGCTTATATGGCCGTTAATTGTACTGTCAGATTCCAGTTATACCACTGGATTCTTTCTCCTCTAAATATGTACTCATACTATACTGTTGAAAAATGTTGATTTACTGTCTATTACAATGTACTGCAAAGCGTTAATAAAAAGAATTTTGAAAAGAAAATAAAAGAAATGAAGTTCAATCACCATCAAGGAATTCTAGATTATGTGACCATATAAAGGAAATGGAAGTGGTCATAAACTAGCACCAGGGTAGAGAACTAAGAAGCTTTGCTAGCAACAGAAACTGATATTAACCACTACACTGCCAAAGAAATGAAAAACACTTAATATTAAGTCCCAGTAAAGGCAAGAGACTCAGGTCCCAAACCTGTCACAAGTATCATAAGTAAAAGAGACCAATGTGACAGTACATAGTGAAACCCTAAAAAATGAGCTGGAGCATAGATTGGCATATGTGCAATAGGAGCACGTTCACACCGTGGCCATTTCACAGATAAAGCGCAAGAGCAAAACCAAAAATGAGTATATACCCTATTATACGTAGACTAGCTGGGTGCCCGATGCAGATGCATCAGGATTCTAGCAGAGCGAGTCTCTGACTCGCAATGGCCGCTTCGCGGCCAATGCTTCGCGCTGCTAAGGCGACTCGCCATGCCCGCTGCGCGGGCATAGCGAGTCGCCTTAGAACTGCTCGCAATGGCCGCTGCGCGGCCAATGCTTCGGTCGTATCCGCATGACGACATTGACTCGCAGCGCGAGCGGACTCAAAAGGGGCAAAAAACCCATTCGTGATTATATAATAGATAACAGTAGAATATTTAAATAACATAGTGCACTTGGTTAATACTCTATGATCAAAAATCATAAAAGCCAACCCAACACAATGTGTTTGGCATGCATTCCTGTGTCTGTTCTGATATGTGTTATCTGAAACTGGACTGTTGCTTGATTTCCCTCTTGTCTGCTCCCTGTACTTGTTGTGTTCCTCTGGTATTTTGAACTGAATATATCTGTGCTGACTCCTTGAATCCTCCTCTTCATGCTCTCCTCGAAATCTGACCCTAGACTGTTGCTTGATTTTCCTCTTGTCTGCTCCCTGTACTAGTTGTGTTCCTTTGGTATTTTGAACTGAATACATCTCTGTTGACTCCTTGAATCCTCTTCTTGCTCTCCTGGAAACCTGATCCTGGACTGTTGCATGACTACGTGTATCTGTCTACTCCCTGAATACTACAAATTCTCCTGGAACCTGACCCCAGATTACCGGACTTCCCTGCTGTCTATACTCCTGGAAGCAGTGACTGTGTCACACCCTAGCTATAAGTAGTATCAACGTCACTTTCTCACTAGCTATTAGTAGTGAGCAATGTTAAAAGCAGGTACAATGTATGCTGGGAGGAGAAAAATAGGATGTTCCAGATCCTATAGCGCTGACTGAAATAGCTAAAAAAAAGACTGCAAAATAGGTTTATGGCAAATTACAAACCTTGAGAGTCAGGACAGTTCCTGGACACAATAGTTTTTATACTTTTAACAAGTTATGGGGAATGAGGACAGCAAACTCAAGCTTTTCTAGAGGTTTTATACAAAAGGATCAATACCCGTTTTAATATGGTGCGCACCAAAATTTCATCATGTTCCCACTACTCAAATTTAACCACATGTCCTGTTGGGTAAATGGTTAATAAACGACTAATTGTCTAATGGCTAATGTAGCAAAATCCAGAGCAACGTGTCATTACGAGATTGGAAATGACAAACAGAAGATGAATTATGCAGATCCACGCTTTTTAAAATTTCCAAATTCTACATCGATATTTGAGCGTTTTAAGAAAAATTTATATATTTGGTGCCTACGAACATCTGATCATTGGGAAGTTGTCGGTAATAGCTGGATGTCATCATTAGTTTTATTGCTGGGAAAGCATTGAGCATACATTAACTTGATTACTGGATACTGAAAACGGCTAAAAGGCATAAAATGTTTCCATTGCCAAAGGGTGGGAACATCTGTCAAATTGAAGCAGGACTGCTAATGCACATTGTGAATTCTGGGCAATGCCGGTTTAAATGTGCATTGCCGTGAAAGAGGAAAATGTACCACCAATTACAGAGCTGTGCATCTTAAAAAGACCATTAAAGCTGAAATGCAAATTCTGCAACTTTATTTCAATGCTGCTGTTCACATATGTGTAATTGAACTCAATTGCAGTTAAGTATACACCCGTAGGAGATATATTTGCTGTACACACACCAACCGATGACACACACGTTATTTATATACAAGTGGAGTATAACGTCAGCTTTTTCATGGGGTTAGTATTTTAAGAGGTTGTCTACTACTTTAGCACATAGAATAGGTCATCACTCTGACCGGTGGGCGTGCAACACCCCGCAGACCGTCAATCAGCTGTTCTCAGTGCCGGCCGGATCTACACAATTATAGAGCTGCACAGCTCCGTCAACTGTATAGTGGTTTAAAAGAGAGGGATCCGAGGGCACCACTAATATTATATGAAGGGGATCAGCCTCTACTTGTCAAGTGAAGTAGTGTTAAAGAAGAGAAGGCGACAAGTAAAAATCACTAAGACCAGTTAAAAAGGCTGATAGCCTAATGGTAAGGGGGGTCACCCCTGGCTGCTATCACAGCACAATATACAAATAACATCAATAGGTACTATCACGCATATAAGAATAACATAAGTCACCAAACAAGTGCTTAATGACTCCACCTGACACAACCTGAGGAAGACAGACCAAATCTGTTGAAACGCATTGTGGAGATGTAAAGGGGATTAATAAAGGTTTGTTAACCATTAATTATTCTATGCATCTGGAGTGAGATATGAAAGCGCTTCTATCAGATCACTACAAACATACCTGTACAATTTTCCTCCCTTGGCTGAGGGAGTAGCGGCAGGAGCAGCTCTGTGATCCCACCATCCGGCTGTGAGGACCTGGCGTCACCTGGCAACGAGCGATAGCACTGAAGAATCTGTGGTGACCTGTTTCCGGCCGGCGCGTTACGTGATCAACCCAGAAACAACTTAGGAGCGGCGGCCCGAAGTTAACAGCGGATCCATCAACAACAGTCTGTTTCAAGGCACATTAGGAGGCTTAACACCGGTGTTGTGCAACTCTAGTTAGTGGCCCCCCCAGCTCCAAAATGTCCCTAATACATTAATGGTCCTTTGTTTCTTTTTCATAAGTATAGAAGTCTGGCTCACAGACCTACAGTTCCCTAGGTCCACCTTCTTCCTCTTTTTCAAGATAGGGACAACATTTGCTCTTCTCCATTTATCTGGAACGTCTCCTGTTCTCCAAGAATTTTCAAAGATTATGGAGAGTAGTTAAAAAAAATTCCTCTGCTATCTCCTTCAGTACCCTGACGTGTAATTCAACTGGACCTGGAGACCTAAATTAATGTTTGCTAAGTATTTCTTCACTTTCTCATTGTTTATAGAAAGCCTGGATTCTTCTATTACTTTAATAGTACAGTGAAGATCAGTTGATGTTACATTTACTTTCTGATAAAAAAGAGATGCAAAATAGGAATTTAATAGTTTGGCCTCCTCCATATCATTTTTTACCACTTCACAATCTTCATCCTGTAAACATCTTATAGCATCTTTGACTTTTCTTTTACTTTTGACAAACCCTCAAATGCTTTATTATTGCTTTTGATGTCTCTTGCAAGCCTTAATTCATTATCAGAGTTAGCTAATCTGATGCGTGCCCTGCAGGATCTGCAGACTGCATTATATTCTTTTTTAAATATGCCTCCATCTCTCTATTTGATAAATATTTCTTTCTTCCTTTTTAGCATGTGTTTAAGTTCTGTGTTTATCCATCCTGGTTTCATATTCTTCCCTCTTTTATGGATTGTTAACGAATGTGCTTTGAGAATCTAATTTTTCAAAATTTCCCATCCTTCCTGGACATTTCTGTCCTTAAAGGGAATCTGTCAGGTCAATAACCTATATGTAACTGATATCATTTTCTAATTCTGTTCTCTAAGCTCTCTCTAGTCATGTATTTCTATTATTTAAGCTTCCATCTTACCCTGTATAAACTTCAAAATAAAAGATTCATCCCATCTGTCACTCACAGTGAGCTTTCTGCTGCCCACTCCCCAAGGAATGAATATTCATGCATCACTACACTGCCCTGCCCTCCTTGGCTTTATGCTCTGTGACTGCAGACAGTTCAGAAAGGAGGGGGAGGAGATGTGTGAGCTTGCTCATAGATGCAGATCTTCATGACAGTGTGTGTACCTGAGACATGTGTGTAGTGTGTTCAGTCTGAGATATTTCTATGTGATTATAAGAACATTTCTTCATTTGCTCAACAGATGCAAACATTACATGTCTGCAGAAAAAACAATGTTCATATAATAGAAATCTCTTACAGACAGTGAAGGACAACACACCTCCCCCCTCCCAGCACAGAGGGGAAGGACAGAACACCAGCTTGGGTGGGTGTGGATAATTAACACTCATACAGCAGCTGGACTAATCATCTGTCAAAGCAATGGACTAATGTACCAGCTCCCTGCAGGGTCTGAAAATGCTTATAACAAAGGAACTACAAATGGTACAATATTGATTTTACATGTTTTTACAAGGTCTGCCCAGTTACTATTCAAGAGTAACATTAGTATCATACTGAAAAAGGACCTGACAGAGTCCCTTTAAGGCCATCCAGTCATTGGATCCTCCTATTGTCACATTAGAATTCTTGACTTCTGTTGCTTCAAACATCTTAACTTTGAGTTGCTAAATAGTAGATTATTCCCCATGGCAGAGGAGACCTCCCATTTAGAAATATTGATGTAAATACTGAATGTTACATGTTAAGTCCTGTGATAAATTCAGCACACTCCTTTCCTGCTGCTGTGAGCATTCTAAATAGACTACAAGTAAAAAGGTGCAAAAGAGAACGTTCTACAAAGCCTGAATTTGATTGGTTGCTTTCTGCAGCTGCTCCACTTTTCCTTTGCACCAATTTTGATAAATTCCCACCATGTCTTTGGAGCGGAGCTCAGCTCAGAGGAAAAAATATATAAAAATGACTGCAATATGGCGATCTCAAAAGAAATGAGGCCCTAAACTGAGGAGTTACTATGCAATGAAATGTTTTTTTCTTTCTGACATACACTTTTTATGGGTAGAAAACCCTGTTTGGCAACTAAAACTTCAAACGCATTAAACTGACTGTAGTTTTGTGTGGTTATTAGATAGACCGATATTTCACAGTAGTCAACACATTTTTGTCTCAATTCCCAGTAAATATCAAATACAAATATAAAAAAATACTAAAAATATAAAATTAAGCACAATTACTTTTAGTTTTACAAAAAACAATATGGTACATTTTGAACGATCCTGTTCATGCATCATTTATTATGGGTCTGACTGCCCGATATACCAAATTGTAATACATATTTAGTAGTGGTTGTGCCTTGTGGTATTGCACTGTGTACACGTAAAGGATAATGACACATTTGACATTGGAAAAAATTATTTTTACATACATTGTTATTGACTACATGGAGTTGTTAATATTGCACTAAGGGCCCCGTCACACCCGGCGACTGGGCTGGGGATGTCGGCGGTGACTGGTGGGTGCGCGCACGTTTTTGGCGCCCCGCCAGTGTCGCCATCCCCCATTTACACGGGGCGACATCTCCAGCCCCGCACCGGCGAGCTGACAGGTGGCATCGCCGCCAGGGTGTCTGAAAACCCCAGAGGCAATGCCGGACAATGGGAGCCTATGGCTCCCATCGCCTGACAGGTCGCCGGCGGCCGGTTACATGGGACGATGTGTGCACATCGCTCCAGATCGGTAGCCTGGTTTCATAGCACTGCTCTGAAACCAGGAGACCGCCCGGCGGCGCCGACATCGCCCCTTTAGATGAGGCGACGTAGGGGCGATGACGCCGCCGATAGGCCACGCTCCTACGTCGCCGATGTAATCGGCGGCGATCTCACCCCGTGTGACGGGCCCTTTAATTTCAATCTGAAATCTATATTCCTTCATTCCTTTTCAGACACCTTGATCTGCAGTTTGAAGCCTGATCAAATTTCAGATTTTTTTTTCATGTGGGAGTGTCCCTCCTAGTAATACAGGCTGGATATTAGCTCTAAAAATTTACTTATTTCCTTTGTGCTTGTGTCATGGTTCAAACCTGTGATCCTGTGCTTTATAGTCGGCTTATATTTCCACTGATACACTGTGTCTCTGTGTGATTATTATCTGTGGTCCTTGCTTTAGTCTTTTAGGTTATTTATCCATTTGTGTCCAATCACCGTTTAGCTGCAGCTACATATACCTTCCCCCTGCTGGTATTTCCTGCTGGTGATATTCTCATTTGGATGTCCTATCGTTTTATTTGCCAGTGTAAGACCAGCTGGAGTTTATCGGTCTGCTATTTTTGCTCTTCACTCTGCACCTATTTTTCGTTTGCAGCTAGGAAGTAGGCGGCCTATTATCTAGCAGTACTTATGTAATATTTTCACTTCGTTTTATGTTGTTTGTGTTTACTCAGTCTGAGATCTCTTTCTATCTTAGCAATCCTTCCTTTCTATCAGTAGGTAAATTGCACTGTGCTTTGCCCTCCAATTTCATAGGAGGAACGTGAAGAACTTGAAGGACCTTAAGGCAACAAAGATCTGAGTTGCCACTGTGTAGTCTGGGGATAGGTCCACGCAGACACAGGTACCACTAGGGACTGGGAGATCCGTATCTCTAGTCTGTACAGGAACTGACTGGGCCAGTTGCCATTTTTCAGTGTTTATTTCATAGTATCATAGAATAGTAGAGTTAGAAGGGTTCTCCTGGGTCATCTGGTCCAACCCCCTGATCAAAGCCGTTTTCACCAAATTATCCCAGGCGGATGTCTGTTCAGCCTCTGTTTGAAGATGTCCATATCTCCCAGTAAACAGATAAAATGTGGTACTTGCTGGAGCATAGCCCTTCAATTGGCTGATTGGTGAGGTTCTTAGAGTCAGACCACCAATAATTTAATATTTATGACCGATTCTAAGAATGTCGTCAATATAGTAGTACGAGAAGACCCCATTAACTACCAAAATACATTTTCGGTAGAGTCAGAGAATTAAATTTAGGATTCAGCAAATCATATAAGTTAGAAAGCAGTTGATAATAATAAAACACCATAACCATATTGTATTATGAATGGCATCAGATTCCAAGGTGCCAACAATTAACTGTCCATCACTCCATGATCGATATCCCTTTGGAGTATAAAGTCTTGGATAGAAATGTAGTTCATTCTCTTAGAATGGTACTTACCGGGGCTGGTAATTGTCAGGAGATCAAGTCTTCGTTGTTGCTGCAATAGAAAGAAAATGTAAGTGTTATGTTACTCAAATACTATATGTCTGTATATATACTGTGTGAGAATGTCCTGGGGGTATTCTCAAAGCATGTTTAAGCCATCTTAGTAAGTTACACACTCGAATACCGTATAGTAACATCACATCTTAAGACCTTATAATAAATACTAGATGGTGGCCTGATTCTAACACATTGGGTATTCTAGAATATATGTAGTGTATTCATAAAGATGTAAAAACAATGCAATGAATAATAGGATTTTCCCCAATCAGCGACGGGGCTTCGTTCAATATATATGCACGTGTGACACATCACCAGCGATCAGTAAGGTCCCGTCACAGTTGGCGACGCTCCAGCCATCCCGACAATGATACGAACTGGTAGGGATCGCTGTAGAGTCAGTACGTGGTCGCTGGTGAGATTGTTACACTGAGCGAGATCGGTAGCGCCAGTCGGGGTGCTTCCGCTGTGAGCAGCCGGAAGATGACAGGCTAACACCGGTCATCTCCCAGCTGCATCGCCGCTGACCTCCGTGACAAGATCAGTGATCTCACAGCGGGTGCCTTGTCGCTGTTGCGTGTCACACTGAGCGAGATCATTAGTGCCGGTCGGTGTACGTCCGCTGTGAGCAGCCGGAAGATGACCGGCTAATGCCGGTCATCTCCCGGCAGCGTCGCTGCTCACCTCCGTGCAGCAGGAGATGACCCGCGGCTACCATTGGGAGATCAGCGGCTAGCGCCGCTGATCTCCCGACGGTAGCAGTGACGTGCGTGGTTCAAATCCTGCGCCAATTCGCAGCCAGACTGCGCCTGTCGCTGATTGCTCGACATGCTCAGTGGCGACCAATCAGCGACGCAGGATTTCCGTTGCAGAGAGACAGACAGACACGATAAGGCAATTATATTATAGGATATAAAGGCAAAAAAAAGAAAGAATGCCTGACATTCAGCTGTACATTAAGCATAATAAAGTGTAAATGTATGACTTTTATTCTGCTGTTTCACTGTTTTTCCCTCTGCAGGCTCTTTCTTTAATTTTCTGTTTTCTCTGAGCTAGTGAGTGGAAACTGTCTCATACATACTATACACACAGACTTGAGGGGTTCTTACTCAGAATAGAGTTAAGAGTTTCAACACAGCTGCATGATGACTTGTAAAGCAATGAATGACAGTACCAGAACCTCTGCACTCAGTGGTGGTCAAGGATTGGATGGAACAGGAATCTATATTCCGTAAGAATAGAATGCAGAACCATATGTGATTGTAGACTTATGGACCTCTGAGCATATGTTTATGATTGTGTAAACAATTTATGCTGGATAAATAGGTAAAATACTGAAAATACTGTAACTAACCAAACCTGTACAGATTAGAGATTCAGTGGCTAAAGTTTTCTGTGTGGGCTGGAATAGCCCAAACACCTAAATATTGGCAACTTGGACCTTTGCTACCTGAACGGCAGTCGAGAGATTCATGTTCCTACTAAGGAATGGGATATCAGAGCAGAGTGCATCTGAATTAATTAGAATATCATAAAAAATGAATATCACATTGCCATGTTTCAGGGTGTTTCTGGGATCCTTGAAACACGTTGACTAATAAATCAATATTATATTCACTTTTTGATGTCTCATGGAATAAGGCAGCACAGCTTTTAACCCTTCATTCTTCCTACTTTAATTTCCTGAGATAATGACCTTTGGGTTTTCATTGGCTGTAAGCCATAATCATCAACATTAACAGAAATAAGCACTTGAACTATATCACTCTGTTTGTATTAACTCTATATAATGTATTGCTTTCACTTTATTATTGAATTACTGAAATAAATTAACTTTTTGATGATATTCTAATTCATTGTGATGCTCTAGTACCTATAGAATGGAAGAAGTGCTACTGATATAGAAAGGAATCCAAGAGTGAGTCATGACAAACAACATAATACCAAATTAAAGGATAAAGTATGAGGCTCTAGAGCAGGGGTGAGAAGTGCTTGTGTGGCAACCACGTCTTGCTGACTGGCTGCCAGCTCTTTATACTCCGCACGCAGTGTTCATTGCTGAATGCTGAAATTTACTCACTGAAAGATGCGTCCATATGCTGGCCAATGCCAGCGTTAGGATGCACGGGTGGGGTAGGTACGTGACACTTTCCCATCCCACAGCAGAAAAATGAATGGCTGCCACTGTGTCTCTAGGGATCACTGTGCACCCCAGCGCTCTTTGAGGCCCCAGCACTATGTGTCCCCAGAGCTCTCTGTGTGCCCTCTGAACTGCATGTGCCCCTCAAGGCTGTCGGTGCCCCCAGTGTTCCATGTACCCCCAGGGCTGTCTGTACCCCATAGTGATGTGTATACCCCCAGTGGTGACTGTGCGACACAACCATGTCTATGCCCCCAGCGAAGTCTATGCTTCCCAGTCATGTCTATGCCATCCACATTCCCTGGTGATGTATATTCCTCCCAGCCCTCCCTAAAAATGTATATGCCCGCAGTGTCTCCTGTGATGTATATCCCTCCAACGTCTCCTGTAATGTATATTCAGCAGTTACAGCGTCTCCTATGTGATGTATGTACAGCATTTTCAGTGTCTCATATATGATATACATACAGCAGTCTGTGTCTTCTATGTGATGTATACACATCAGTCTTGATTTCTCTTATGTGATGTATACACATCAGTCTTGATTTCTCCTATGTGATGTATACACAGTAGTTCCAGCATCTCCTGTGTGATGTATATACAGCAGCCTGTATCTCCTATGTTATGTATATACAGCAGTCACAGTGACTCTCATGAAATGTATATTGAGCAGTCCCAGTGTCTCCTATATGATGTATATACAGCAGCCTGTGTCTCCTATGTGATGTATATACAGCAGTCTCAGTGTCTCCTATGTAATGTATATGATTTACAAAACTTATCACAAAGAGTTGACTGCATTCCAGGCTATCACAAATCTGGAAAACCAGTTGTGAGAAGCAACAAGATCAATATCATCAAACAGCAAAGCAGCATCAGAGTGAGGCAGCTCTAGCAACCACAGTAGGGTTGAGTTAATTGTTTGACCAAATATAGCAGGGGAATTTTCAAGTATATCATTTTGTGCGGCCACCAAATGATAGAAATCTACAAATGGCCCAAGGCAGAAAATAGGTTCCCCACCCCTGTTCTAGAGAGTATGGCACCAACTTCTTAACTAGAAACAGAAGATAAGTGCAGGGTAAAAAGCAGAAACAGCAGAAAGTTAGAACTCTAGCTGGTCTTTCATTCACTGGCATAAATGACAATATGGCTGGACATCCAAATGAAAATATCACCAGCAGGAAATTCCAGCAGGGGAAGGTGACTGGATAGACAAATGAGTAAATGAAGACACCTGTTAACCTAAAACACAAGGATAATCAGATAATAAAGAGCCTGAGAAAAGGTGTATCTGCTGTGGCTGAATGGACAGATAAACTGATCATAAACCCTGGCGCATGGCACATGCAAGGACTATGCTTTGTCCCATACTTCATTAAATGATTACTGTGCAGTTGGAATATACAAAATTCCTTTAATTTACACACATTGGCAAATCTCTAAAATGCTATATATTTAAGATAATTTATAAAAAGTATATATATATTTTTTAAAATGAAGATTCAACAGTATTTGTTACAAACATTTCTGGTGATTTTTCATTCATTTTAAACATCAACATCTATGACTTTGAGAGGAAATGATTAAAGAAATTAATTTTTTGAATATTCTGTTAGGTGATGTTTGTGTCCTATGTATCCATGTTTGGCAGACCGGTAGGTTTTTGCTATACGTTCATGATAATGTAGTGAACATGTAAAGAAAAAATTGTAATGCTAATAAACATTTCTTAAACGTTAAGGGTAGAGAACAGATTTATTCTGTAGATACAGTAGATAGATTCTGTTTTGTAGATAGATAGATAGATAGATAGATAGATAGATAGATACAGTTGTGGCCAAAAGTATTGACACCCCTGCAATTCTGTCAGATAATACTCAGTTTCTTCCTGAAAATGATTGCAATCACAAATTCTTTGGTATTATTACCGTATATACTCGCGTATAAGCCGAGTTTTTCAGCCCAAAAATTGTGCTGAAAAGTCCCCCCCTCGGCTTATACGCGAGTCACTGTATACAGTATACAGGCCGCCCTCCCCCATCAGTATACTGGGATTCCCCCCGCCCTTGTGCAGCAATCCTGTAAAGGAATAGATTATTATACTTATCCCTGCTGCTGTCCCGCTGCCGCTGTTCCGCCGCCGCTATCGCGCTCCTCCGGCTTCTTCCGGCTTCCTCCGGTGGGCGCAGGCAATGACGTCATTGCCTGCGCCAGAGGAGGAAGCCGGAAGACGCTGGATGAAGCTGGAGGAGCGCGATAGCGGCGGCGGGACAGCGGCAGCGGGACAGCAGCAGGGATAAGTATAATAATCTATTCCTTTACAGGATTGCTGCACAAGGGGGGGGGCCCTGTATACTGATATGGGGGGGGCTGCTGTATATACCTTTGGGGCTGCTGTATACTACCTATGTGGCTGCTGTATACTACCTCTGGGGCTGCTGTATACTACCACTGGGGCTGCTGTATACTACCACTGGGGCTGCTGTATACTACCACTGGGGCTGCTGCTGTATATACCACTGGGGCTGCTGCTGTATACTACACTGGGGCTGCTGTATATACCTCTGGGGCTGCTGTATACTACCACTGGGGCTGCTGCTGTATATACCACTGGGGCTGCTGCTGTATACCACACTGCTGGGGGCTGTATACCTGTGCTGGGGTCCACCCTCGGCTTATACACGAGTCAATAGGTTTTCCCAGGTTTTGGGGGCAAAAGTAGGGGGGTCGGCTTATACACGGGTCGGCTTATACACGAGTATATACAGTATCTACATTTAATTTGTCTTCAATGAAAAAACACAAAAAGAATTGTCCTAAAGCCAAATTGGATATAATTCCACACCAAACATAAAAAAGGGGGTGGACAAAAGTATTGGCACTGTTAGAAAAATCATGTGATGCTTCTCTAATTTGTGTAATTAACAGCACCTGTAACTTACCTGTGGCACCTAACAGGTGTTGGCAATAACTAAATCACACTTGCAGCCAGTTGACATGGATTAAAGTTGACTCAACCTCTGTCCTGTGTCCTTGTGTTTACCACGTTGAGCATGGAGAAAAGAAATAAGACCAAAGAACTGTCTGAGGACTTGAGAAACCAAATTGTGAGGAAGCATGAGCAATCTCAAGGCTACAAGTCCATCTCCAAAGACCTTAATGTTCCTGTGTTTACCGTGCGCAGTATCATCAAGAAGTATAAAGCCCATGGCACTGTGGATAACCTCCCTAATGTGGACGGAAAAGAAAATTGACGAGAGATTTCAACGCAAGATTGTGCGGATGGTTTATAAAGAACCTCGACTAACATCCAAACAAGTTCAAGCTGCTCTGCAGTCCGGGGGTACAACAGTGTCAACCCGTACTATCCGTCGGTGTCTGAATGAAAAGGGACTGTATGATAGGATACCCAAGAAGACCCCACTTCTTACCCCGCGACATGAAAAAAACCAGGCGGGAGTTTGCCAAAACTTACCTGAAAAAGCCTAAAACGTTTTGGAAGAATGTTCTCTGGTCAGATGAGACAAAAGTAGAGCTTTTTGGGCAAAGGCATCAACATAGTTTACAGGAGAAAAAAAAGGCATTCAAAGAAAAGAACACGGTCCCTCCAGTCAAACATGGCGGAGGTTCCCTGATGTTTTGGGGTTGCTTTGATGCCTCTAGCACTGAACTGCTTGACCGTGTGCATGGCATTATGAAGTCTGAAGACTACCAACAAATTTTGCAGCATAATCTAGGGCCCAGTGTGAGAAAGCTGGGTCTCCCTCAGAGGTCATGGGTCTTCCAGCAGGGCAATGACCCAAAACACACTTCAAAAAGCACTAGAAAATGGTTTGAGAGAAAACACTGGAGACTTCTAAGGTGGCCAACAATGAGTTCAGACCTGAAACCCATAGAACACCTGTGGAGAGATCTAAAAATGGCAGTTTGGAGAAGGCACCCTTCAAATATCAGGGACCTGGAGCAGTTTGCCAAAGAAGAATGGTCTAAAATTCCAGCAGAGCATTGTAAGAAACTCATTGATGGTTACCGAAAGCGGTTGATTGCAGTTATTTTGGCTAAAGGTTGTGCAAACAAGTATTAGGCTGAGGGTGCCAATACTTTTTCTCGGCCCATTTTTGGAGTTTTGTGTGAAATGATCAATGTTTTGCTTTTTGCTTCATTCTCTTTTGTGTTTTTGCATTGAAGACAAATTAAATGTAGATAATAATACCAAAGAATTTGTGATTGCAATCATTTTCAGAAAGAAACTGAGTATTATCTGACAGAATTGCAGGGGTGTCAATACTTTTGGCCACAACTGTAGATAGATAGATTTTCTTAATCCATTTATAGCTCTAATTGTATCCTATATTTTTCCGGACAGAATTTTTACATTAGTTTTATTACTCTGCTAAGAGATCTTCATTCAAATGCAAGTACAGTACCGACTAAATCATCGAGGTCTTGTATGAAAATGTGCATATTTATGTGCTTAACAGCAGAAATTAATGCACCTGCTTCTGGCATAAATGAGTTATATTTTTCATTTTAAATTGGACTGTCTTGATAAATAATGCGCACTTTCTCTCACCACCGCTTTTCTTTATGTGCAATCTGTTACTATTTATTAGGAAAGTGTAATAAAAATAGGCAGATGGGAAAAGCCATTTTGCTTGGGATGTTGTGCTTGGAAAAAAAATGGATACTTGAGTTTTTCCCGTCATTTGCTCAATGTGAGAAGCGATCTTGCTTTACAAATATATTTTCTTTTTTATTATTTACATTTCAGACATTCATAGCATGTTTGCAAGGTGCTTCAATAGGTTTGGTATTCAGGAGTGAGGAGCTGAATGATGACCCTGGTAAAGTAAGGCCCATACTAAAGCCCAGCAGATGAGAGGGACTGAGATGCCTGCTATACCTCATAGGGTTTAATTAAAGAGGTTATCTGGGATTTGTAGAAAAAAAGACTAACAGGAAGGTAGCTGACACCTACCTGCCTGTTGTGCCCAACACCCGTCACCACCATTCATCACTAGCACTGAGAGGTCACAGACGACTCCTGCCGGGGACAGCATGGCGGTGTAAACAGAGCAGAGCTGAATGCGGCATCTTTTCGGCTCTGTTCTGCAGAAGTGGGCTCATAGCCAACATCACGCTAATTGACAGCCGGCTCCTCGCTACCTGATTGGGTGAGCTGGGTGTCAATCAGTGTGAGGTCGGCTATGCACCCATCCATGGGGGGGAGAAGCCATTCCTCTGTAGTTGTGATGTCACTGGCAAAATTGCCAACAGGAGTGGTCTGTGCCCACTATGTGTAGGATGGGAATGGCTCTGGGCACAACAGGCAGGTGGGTGGCAGCTACCTGCCTGTTGGTGCTTAAGCACAATTTTTTTTTCATCCCAGATATCCTCTTTAATTCATGAGGCCAGTGGCTTTTTAAAATGGAGGTAAGTAAAGGTGGTGTAAACAGAGCAGAGCGGAAGAGCGGCATCTTCTTTTCTGCTGTATTCTGCAGAAGTGGGCTCATAGCCGATATCACTCTGATTGACAGCCGGCTCCTCTCTACCTGACTGGGTGAGCCGGCTGTCAATCAACATGAGGTCGGCTATGCGCCTATACACGGGGTAGAGAAGACAACTCGTCTGTAGTTGTGATGTCACTGGAAACATCGCCGACAGGAGCGGTCTGTGCCCCCTCTGTGTCGGCTGTGAATGGCGCTGGGCACGACAGGCAGGTAGGTGGCAGCTACCTGCCTGTTGGTGCTTAGGCACAATTTTTTTTTTCATCCCAGATATCCTCTTTAATTCATGAGGCCAGTGGCTTTTTAAAATTGAGGTAAGTAAAGGAGGGGGTAGGGGGGTCTTACTGTTTGAACTGTGTGGTCCTTCAAAAAACAGGATCCACATGGATAGGCAGAAAACATGATGTGAAGGGGGCCTAAGGGACTCGATTTGGGAGGGTTGATATCCTGCTCACTTAGAAATGTGGAATACGAAAAATGGGTCTGACTGAGCTGAGGTCTCATATGGATAGACGCCATTCAGCAGGTGGACCCTCCGCCATTCAGCACAGGGGGCTGCTGATGATGTCAAAGTGTTCATGGTTCGGGCTTTCCTCAGGTTCTTGTTCCTGACATATATAACGTGAGAGTTGTGTTTATTCTGTTAAATAATTAAAGGCTGAAGTGACCAAAATTTTCAATAAAATTCAGAATCTCTCATTTTAGAGTTAAATGGAGGGGTATATAGAATGGTCGCCCAAGAAAAAGTTAGCTATTCCATAGTCATGTTAGTTGTCAACAGACGTAAAAAAAACCCAAAACTTTACAACTTATTTACTTACGTACAAAATATGCTGACACTTCATGTAATGTAAGTCTTATTTTGACAGTTTTTATTACAATCTAAATGTTACAATTCTAAATGAATTGATTGCCCTGCATAACGTTTTAAAATTTACATCCTTGAGTCCATTTTATTTTTGCAGCCACGATCTCCCATCTTTGTTCTTAGCACAAATCATTATAAGGAACATATCTGCCCTCCACGGCCCTTTCCTCCCCACCTTCTCAGCCCTCTTCCCTGAAGAAACTTTCCCAAACTAAATGGTTTCAGCGATATTTTGGAAAGCTTCAATGAGAGAATTGATGACTCTTTTGGGACACCTGTAAATTGCAAAGAAAGTGTCCCACTGGCAGGGTAAACTCTATGTGCAATGAATTGGTGTCCAATACCCTATAAAGACACTAATACAGGGCTCCTCAAATCTGTATCTAGTGGTGGATACAGACAAAAAAGGACCCCTGTGTAAAGACAATATATGGGACATTTTCAGCCCAATAACTCATCAAAATGCACAATTCCACCTGCTTTGGAGGTGGATGTAGCCCCCCTTACCTAGTTACACAGGATGCACCAATGTTATGTCAACCCCTTTCCTTATTTTAGAATTACAAGGGTTATCTCTGCATTGATTAAAAATCAATGGCCAACTGTAACAGCCCCGGTGCCAGCACCTGGCATACCCGGGCAGATGCTGGGGCCCTGAAGCAGTGAGAGGGCTCACAGCTGTCTGTGACCGGTAGCAGAGGAGACTTACTCACAAATAGTGGCCCTCTCTCCCTCTCTTCTCTCCCTCTCTGCACTGATCTATGTGATCGGTACACAGCAGGAGAAGAAGCTAACCGGGAGCAGAATGGAAGCTGAAGGACCTTCCATTTCCAGTCATGTGACTGATCACATGACTGAAATCAAGGTCCTAGAAGAAACTGCTTAACTTCTGCAGCCTCTGTGCAGCTCCCAGTGCCTCCTCTCCTGCTCTGCACAGATCAAGATCATCTGAATGTGGTAATATATATGTGTGTGTGTTTGATTATGTATGTGTGTGTGTCTGTATGTGTGTGTGTCTCTGTGTGGATCTATATCTGTATGTGTGTGTGTTTGTATGTGTGTATATTTGTATTTGTGTATATCTGTATTTGTGTATCTGTATGTGCATGTAACAGAGCTGTGTGTGTTTGTATGTGCATGTAGCAGAGCCGTGTGTGTATCTGTATGTACATATATTGTACGTATAGCAGATCTAGGTGTGTACTGTGCATTTAGTGTCCATGTGGCAGAGCTGGGTATGTACCTGTATGTGCATGTATTGTGCATGCAGCAGAGCTGTGTGTATATATATGTATTGTATACGTGAGCAGAGCTGTGTGTGTTGGTATGTGCATGCATTGTACATGTAGCTGAGCTGGGTATGTAGTGTCCATGTAGCAAAACCATATGTGTATCTGTATGTGTAGTGTGCATGTAGCAGAGCTGCGTGTGTCTGTATGTGCATACATTAGGCATGTACCAGTGCTGTGTATCTATATGTTCATGTAGTAGAGCTGTGTGTGTATTATATGTAGTATTCATGTAGCAGAGCTGTGTGTTTACATGTGTGTGTAGCAGAGCCATCTATGTCTATAGACATGCATGTCTATGTGTAGTGTGCATGTAGCAGAGGTGCATGTATCAGTATGTGCATGAATTGGGCATGTACCAGTGCTGTGTGTGTTGTATCTGTATGTTAATGTAGTAGAACTGTGTGTGTGTATCTGTATGTTCATGTAGTAGAGCTATGTGTGTGTACTAGGTATAGTGTGTATGTAGCAGACCTGTGTGTCTACATGTGAGTGTAACAGAGCCATCTATGTCTATGGGCATGCAGCAGAGCTGTGTGTGTCATAAATAATTTGGAGGATAGGGTCGGAGTGTAAAAGGGGCCCATTAAGACTATTTCGCCTGGGGCCCACAAAAATCTGGAGCCGGCCCTGAACTGTAATACCTCAGGGTTCGATTCGATGATCCTCGGTGATTGGCTACTTTTTCCAATGACCCACAGCCTGGTTCGGTTTTTGTTGGGTGCTGTTCATCTTTTGTCTGTTTTTCATTCTTTTTCTATCAACGAGTGTTTTCATTCTTTCGATTAGTCTGACCTATCACCTCGCAAGTGTAGCCATTTAAACCTCCCCCTGGATGGTTTTTCCTGCTGGTGATATTTTGAAGTGGACCTTGTTTTGAATTCCAGTCTATTGCCAAATGATATTGCCAGACAGTTTGTGACCTACTGGGTTTATCTTTTATTTCTATGCTGTACCTTCCCCCAATTCCTAAAGAGGTACATAAAACACTCAACGGCCAATTAGGGAGCCTGGACAGAGTTGTGATCTAATCTTCCAGTTAGGGTTTTCCTAGTCTGCACAGGGGTCTCTAGGGACCGCGCAGCTGGTATCTTTAGTTTGTAAGGGTACCTTTTCACGCCGCAACTGCGCGAGGAATCTGTCCGGCGATATGTCGTCCTGGCACCATCACCGTCAAATTGCCTCCCAGTTGCGGCATGTAATTTGGGAATTTGGCGGCGATAAAAAACCTGTCGCCTGGTTCCGATTACAGAGCACTGCTCCAATATCAGAGGCAATAATGAAGGCGAGATTCCCGTCTATTGGCGTGTGAACTGGTGATAGTGATGGAATCTGTGTCGCCTATTGATTTCCCGTAGGGGTGCCACAGCGTGCTGGAGTCCGCGCCCCGTCAGCGATGATTGGCGGTGGCTACTGTGTTCCCATTGGCTGTCAGTTGATAGCGCGCCATATTTGAGTGTGTATTGGTGCCAAACTCTGACACACAATGGCGTCAGGTATTATCCAGCCTTCCAGTGCAGGCTGGCCAATCAGAACGCTATTGCATTGTCCAATGAGCATGTTTGGGGTGCGGTGTCCAACAATTTGGCACGCCTATGTTTTCGCCATGCTGAACTTGTATGCCCACATTCCTTTAGGGATTGCGGAGTGTGAAGCGGCGAGGGTAGTCGACCGGATGTTCCCCGCTGTTGGAGTGGCGATTTCTTGGGCGACACATCGTCTTAGGTTGAGGGCGTAATTGCGGCGTGTGAAGGCGCCATCGGCGATCTGAGGCGACCGTGAAACACGTGCACGTGCAAGTTAGATCGCCTCCTATCGCCGTGAAAAGTTGCGGCGTGTAAAGGTACCTTAAAGGAACCAGATGTATCAATTCTAGTTGTTCTGAGATCTTATCTCCACATGTACATTACAACATGCATAACACCTATCCTATCAATATCATTTCAAAAGAAGCTTCTTTAAAAAGAAGGTCTCACTTGAGCATGGTGTCTTATTTGCATGCTGTTTGTGATAGGCCAGGTTGAGTTGGTATATACCGTAGTTTTCTACAAAAATGAAAGGTTAAACATGTCATTTATTGGTTGAAATCCTTGCTTTCTCTATGCTTTAGAGTCTAATGAGTGGTCCTATTGAGGAAAGATTGTCAATCATTCCACATACTTGACTTCTAAGAGAAGAGATTTAAATCAATAAAGATGTAAAGGTAGCGTCACACGCGACAATATTGCTTGCAATTTCACTGGCAATTTGCTGGTTGCAGTGAAATCATGGACACATTGTTACATTTGTACACGGCAACATAGTAGAACAATGTGTCCATGATTTCACTGCAACCAGCAAATTGCCAGCAAAATTGCATGCAATATTGCCACGTGTGATGGTACCTTCAGTTATACTGATCTATATAAACCTGCTCAACTCCCTCTGCTCTATACCAATGTAATGCTATTGGCACCCCTGCACTCCACACGACTGGGGCGCTGATGTATTTATTGCTCCAGCAACTCTTTTATCCTGGAGACCCAGTCTAGTCTTTTTGCTTCCAGGGCTGTGTATGCACCACACGTCTCCAGGCAGTGCAGTTAGGGCATGCCTGTGCCACTTTTCCCTCTCTTAAAGGGCCAGCATGCCCTAACCCAGAGATGCCTCTCAGCCAGCATCATCCTCCCCCTTTGGAAGGTGCTTGAGCAATGGGATTTGTCAGCTAGTCTGTCTTAAACTAGTTTTCAGGTCTCCCAGTTCATATTCTGTGCTCGTAACCTGTACCTGTGCTCCTGTTCCTGTCCAGTGCACCACTCTGCCTATATCTATCAGTACCTTCCAGAATCTGTCTAATTCGCTGTGTGTGCCAAAACCTGCCAGTACCTGGATTACCTACCAGTGCCATCCTATCTGCCACTTCCAGCCGCCATGCCTGCACCTGAGTGTACACAAGCATTCCCGTCCCTTGGGGTCAGCTGCGCCTCAACTGAGTCTTCCCATGGAGCAGCCCCTGGTGGCTGCCTTCCAGCACAAACCTAACCTAACCATCAGAGGCTCTAGTGAAGACTAGATAGTTGCTTAGTTATGCCCCTCCAAAGGGTTAACCCAGTCCCGTCACACAGTGGGTCCACACCCGAGTGTGTGACAACTAGACTGTCTTTACATTTTGTTTATACCTATCTGGATATTCCCATTTAATGTTTACCACCAGACCCTGAGACATAAATAAATGATTATATCCGGACCCCATCCCCATCAGGGAACTCTCAGAACCCGCTGGCAATGCCCCCTAACTAGACAGAGGTACCAACTTTCTCTATAAACTCAACACTCCTCTTTGGCTCAGGTCAGCCCGAATTTGCAGAAATCGTTCCTGTTTCACAGATTCTCCACCGCTGTCTTTTAACGTATTTTAATGAAGAAATACAGAATAAGAAAGAATAAAAAACTCCCTGTAGCGCATCCTGCAATTCTTAATATGATTTGATTAAGTGAGTCTGAGATCTGATTTTGAAGCTATGAAAGCACCTTAGGAAATGCTGAAATCTTCCTCCATTTATTAAACCAAATGACGGAAGAGCCACTTTTGTGCACAGTCGTTTAGTCCGCACCTTTTACGCTGTTACACGTATTATTTTATAAATCAGCGTTTTGCTTTCATTTAGGTCTCAGTTCATGATGTGACGGGTTGGATTTAGATTAGCAGCAGCTTTGTGGCTTTGGTATAAAATGTACAGCTGTTCAACGCAAGGTGAGAAAAGTGATTTGAAATCATGGATCAATTTTCAGCATTATTTTACAATTTAAATCTACATATAAAAATGAGTGATTTTGCATTTACTTTGCTTTTACTTATCTTCTTGATGTTCACTTATCTCATATCTTATGTACAGCTGCACTCACAATTAGGATTCCCAGTTTGTTAAAGTTGAGCCTCGCAGTAGCTTGGTGGGAAGTCCCAGGGTCATAGGTGTACAGGGGTAAGCTGTATCCGTCCCCTGGCAATTGGTGCTTAAAGGGGTTGTCTGCTACGAGGAGAACCCCATCTGAATTGACTTGTTTCCCCCAGTATAAGTACTAGATCCTGTACTCTCCTCCTGTGCTGGTGCCGATCCAGTGCTGTTGGTAATTATGGCTTTGTATGATGACTCAAGCCCTGTGTCCAATCACCGCCGACTTCCTTCTCCCCACCTTCGGACCAAACCAGCTATCAACAGGAAGTGATTCTGCAGCAGCCGGTCACTTCCTTTATAGCTTCTAAGTCCAAAGGTGGGGAGAAGGAAGCCGGCGGTGATTGGACACAGGGCTTGGGTCATCATACAAAGCCACAATTACCGTGTCCAATCACCGCTGGCTTCCTTCTCCCCACCTTCGGACTAAACCAGCTATCAATAGGAAGTGATTCTGCAGCAGCCAGTCACTTCCTTTATAGCTTCTATGTCCAAAGGCGGGGAGAAGGAAGCCGGGGGTGCTTGGGCACGGGACTTGAGTCATCGTACAAAGCCACAATTACCAACAGCCCTGGAACAGTACAGACACAGTAGGTGAGTACAGGGTCTAGTATTTTAACTGGGGAAAAGAAGTTAATTCAGATAGGGTTCTCCTAGTAGTAGACAACCCCTTTAAGGATATGTGCACACCAGGTCTTTAAGATGTCGGCACACCCATCAAGGTTTTCCTAGGCAAAGGTCTACAAGAAAAAAGCGTCGTCTTTCATCTAAAATTTGAACTGTAATTGGAAAGCTGCCAATCAGTGATGTAGGCGGGGTTATACAGGGCTCAAATCCGAGCTCTGCTTGATCTACAGCAGATAAAACAATGGTTTGTATCACAACTGCTACAATAAGTAAACTAAGTAATACATTGCTGTAATCAGGGTCTCTACCCCCTACTTTATGCTGCTGTCAGATTACATGGCAAAAATCGCCAAACAGATTCCTTTTAGGTTGTTAGCCCTGTTGCAGAATGCTGCTCCTGAGTTCATATCTGATCAAAGGTAATTACTAAGTTGTTCTTGTGTATTTGTGTGTTTCTTGTTGGATCCCCGGTTTCATCACAGACTCCAAAAACATTTTCTGCATTTGGGTGCACTTTATTTAGAAAGGCTTTATTCACCCTTCACGGGTTCAGCCTTGATTCCTATTGACTATTATTGTCTGCAGGGCTGCGATCTCCTTGAAAGTGTTGAAAGTCTTGCCAATCCCTGAGCCCATCTGCGCTGGGCAACTCATTCTTTCAATTCACTGGTTGTCTGCAGTACTAATGACATGACATCAGCACAGCAGACAGTCACAGACCGACAGTCAGCCAGATTATCCTGTGTTACAGGCCTTCATCTATTTTCTCTGCCATTCACATCCAAGGAGATTAGCTACAGTGCCATTGGACATTTGAAAAAGGCTCTGGCCAGAACGTCTCATGGACATCTATCTTGAATGACGTATGATGCATGGAAAGAATAACTAAAGTTTTAAAACAGCAAAATAATTTCTCTTTGGGAGAGCTGGTGTTTCTATCCTGTGAATAGGGGATAAAGCTGATTTTTAGGGAACAACCATTTATCTTATTGTGTAGCAGGTCTTAGCATGTGGAAGGGACAACTTCTTGCCCTGCAAGGCATCTACTGACAAAACATAACCTATTAGTTAGAAACAAATAAAAAAAAGCTTAAACTGTCAGACTTAACAAAAACTTTATTTTGAGTATCAAAATGGCTGTCAAACTGTCAGGAAACAATGAGTATAGAGGGGAACATCAAGGACCTATGAATGACATTCCCACCTAATGTGCCACCCGAGCCTGGAAAAACGGCTCATGCAATGTCTTTATTAATCAAAGGACATGTCACTATTTTTTTGTTCATAAAATAGTGCAATAAACTAAAAAAAGATACACAGGGATCAAACCGAGGTTTAAACTGTGAATGTGTAAAGTGTGTGCCAAACTACAGAACACATTGCGTCTCTATCAGCGGAGGACTGCAGCCAGGAAGAAACATCTAGCAATGAAACAAAAAGGAATGTTTCTTGTTGTGCCAATGCTTCCATCACTGAAGTTAATGTGCATGATGTACATCTGTAAATATAGGCAGAACTGAACTCATCATTTTTCCTCCATCTCGCCTAATTCCTCTACATGATCTATCTATCACAATAAATGACACCCCACTTTCCCCAGCACCCAAAATCCACTGCATTGGAGTAACCCTAGACTCAGCCTTGTCTCCAACTAAAAATATTTCCAGAATCCATTCTTTCCTTAACTCTCAATCTACAAACATTCTAGTGCATGCCCTCATCATCTCCCACCATGCCTTCTGCAGCATCTTCCTCTGTGGCCTCCCTGCTAACAATCTCACTCGCCTCCATCTGTCCTTAACTGCCCAACTAATTCTTCTTTCTCCTTGTTACTTCTCCCTTCTGAAAATCCATTTATTAGCTCCCAATTTCCCAACATATCCAATTCAAGCTACTATAACTGACCTATAAAGCCATCCATAATCAGTCTCCTTTGTACATCTCCGAACTACTCTCTTGATATCGTGCAACACATATCTCAAGTCCTCCTAAGACCTCCCTCTCTCCTCCTTACTTATAGATTCTTCTCCAAATTATCTAAAAGTCTTCTCCCAAGTATGCCCCAATCCTCTGGAATTCTGCGCCCCAATATGTCCAATTATCTGGCACATTTGGAACGTTCAGACGGAACTTGAAAACTCATCTCTTCAAGAAAGCTGCAGCCTGCAATGACCCCGCTGCCATCTCACCACCACTACAGCTGCTGCCTCACCATGATCAGAGCTGCTGTCTCACCACCCCAGAGCGGCAGCCTCACCACCACCAGGGCTGCCGCCTCACCACCACTGGAGCTGCCACCTCATCACCACCAGAGCTGCCGCTTCACCACCACCAGTACTGCCACTTCATCACCACCCAGGAGCTGCTGCCTCACCACCACAGGAGCTGCTGCAACTCCCTCTACTGTCTCCTTCGCATCGTGTGAATGGTAGCCCCCGAAGACATGGTCCTCTCCCCTCTGTACTAGTCTGCCATTGTTAGTTTATTTACTGCACTTTATTTCTGTATCTTGTATGTAATTCATGCACAGGACCATTAAATCAATAGCACTCAAAAAAAAAAAATGATAATAATAATATGCAATGAAAGTGGCTCTCACCGTGACATGATGCAATGCATTAGATTATTTTAACCTGTAAAGGAAATGTGTCTTCAAAAAAGGACCTATGGTATAAAACCAGATCTCTTTGTTGAATATAATTTTTTGTTTACTTTTTATATTTTTTTCACATTTCAATATCAGTAAATTATTTAAGAAAAAGTTCACACAGGTCACCAGGCACTAACTACTTTAGTAAGAAAGGAAGTAGGAAGCTGCACGTGGACGTAGTAGCAAAATGATCGCCGCTGATGAGGAAAACAGTTAAGATGGCACCTCCATAATGTGGATTACAAATGCTTCTTTCTTCATTAGTGCATAGTACACCTGACCCCTGGCTGCTTCACCTACCCCCGGCTGCACCACCTGACTCCCGGCTGCTCCACCTGACCCCCAACCACTTCACCTGACCCCCGGCTGCTTCACCTGACCCCCGGCTGCCTCATCTGACCCCCGGCTGCCTCATCGACCCCCGGCTGCCCCATCTGACCCCCAGCTGCCCATCTGACCCCGACTGCTTCATCTGACCCCGGCTGCTCCCTCTGACCTCGCGCTTCATCTGACCCCGCGACTGTCCCAGCCGACCCCCCGGCTGCCTCGACTAATCCCCCAGCCATCCCATCCGACCCCCGGCCCATTCATCCTGACCCCCTGTACTGCATCTCATCCCCGGGCATCATCTCATCCTGGACTGCTCCCCACGGATGACCATGCATCCATCGCCACAGCTTTTCCTCCTCAGCTTCGAACCCCTGCTGCCACACTCTCCCCCTACTCACCGTACACAATGTTTCCGCTACTCCTCACTCTCACTCCCATCCTTCTCCACTTCCTACTAACCCCAATTTTCCCCCCTCCCAGCAACAAAATACTTCTCTCACCCTCCATCCTACCTAACCACCTCACTCACTTCTCCTATTCATTCACTTTCAATCCTCAATCACCAAACAAGCACGCCTGCCACGTAAGCTCTCCTGCTCCCACCTGCTAACCCTCTGCCTACTACTCCTCCTTGCTGGCGACATCTCCCCCAACCCCGGCCCCCTCCACCACATCCTCTCAACCACCTTCACCCCACACCCACGGTCTATCGCTAACCCTCGCAACTTCACCACCACTAACCCTCGCAACCCTACCAACCTTAGACCCATTCACCCAACCCCTGCCCCCCCACCCTTCTACCTGGCGCACTCTGGAATGCCCGCTCAGTCTGCAATAAACTCCCATACATCCACAAACTCTTCATCTCCAAGAAACTATCACTTCTTGCATCACTGAGACCTGGCTCACCCCCTCCGACACATCTTACGCAGCTTCAGTCTGTCCCACACCCCCCGTCCCTCTGGCAAACATGGTGGTGGTGTCAGCATACTCTTGTCCAACTCCTGCGCCTTCAGCCCTATTCCCATGCCCCCCTCCGTGACTGTCCCCTCTTTCGAAGCCCACTCGGTCCGCATCTTTTCCCCCTGCAACCTTCAGCTGGCCATCATCTACCCCCCCGTGGACCCATCACCCCCTTCCTTGACCACTTCACCACCTGGCTACTTCACTTCCTTTCCGCTGACATCCCCACCATCATCATGGGTGACTTCAATATCCCTACTGACACTCTCCGCCCAGCCACCTCTAAACTTCTTTCCCTAACCGATTCCCTAGGGCTCTCCCAATGGTCCTCCTCTGCCACCCATAAAAAAGGCCACATGCTTGACCTCATCTTCACTCGCCTTTGCTCCCTCTCTAACCTCACAAACTCAGAACTTCCCAGGTCTGACCACCATCTCTTGACCTTCTCCACCCTCTTCTCCCTGACCACGCTACCCCCCTCTCCGTAAACTTATCACCCTCGCCGAAATCTAAAAGATCTTGATCTTCCCTCATTCTCCGAATCCCTCCTTCCCTCTCACTGACATAACCTCCACTTGTGACATAGACACTGCCACCACCCTATACAACACCACAATAACTAGCGCCCTTGATCTAGCCGCCCCCCTCACACTCCATGCTCCACACACTAACAGGCAACCCTGGCACACCACCCTCACTAAAAACCTAAGGCAGGCATCCAGGGTCGCTGAGAGGAGATGGAAAAAGTCCGCACCTCTGAGCACTTTGCTTTGTTCAAACAATCCCTCACTGACTTCAAGATGGCACTTGCTATCGCCAAACAAGCCTTCTTCTCATCCCTAATAACCTCTCTGTCCCGCAACCCCAAACAGCTCTTCAAAACTTTCAATTCCCTACTCCGCCCACCCGCTCCTCCTCCATCCCCCTCATCTCGCTGAAGACTTTGTGACCTTCTTCAAGGAGAAGATCGAAAAAATCAGAAGCAGCTTTGGCCCACTGTCCCCACAACTCCCCCTCTCACCTACATTTCCCTCTTCCTCCATTGACCACTTCCCCCCCCATAACTGAAAACCAACTCTCCTCCCTTCTGTTGAAATCACACCTCACCACCAGCGCCCACGACCCCTCCCATCCCACCTCATTCCCAATCTCTCCTCTGTTTTCATCCCAGCCCTCACCCATCTCTTCAACCTATTTCACACCACTGGCTCCTTCCCCTCGACATTCAAACACGCCCTAATCACGCCCATACCTTAAAAAACCCTCCCTCGACCCTACCTCTGTCCCTATCGCCCCATATCTCTTCTCCCATTCGCCTCTAAGCTACTTGAACAGCACGTTCACACTCCAAACTTACTTTCACCTCTCCTCCTGCTCCTTCTTCGACCGCCTACAATCCGGGTCCCGACCCCACAACTACACCGAAACAGCCCTGAACAAAGTTACCAACGACCTATTGACTGCCATGGACAAACGCCACTACTGCATCCTCCACCTCCTTGACCTGCGGCTGCTTTTGACACAGTTGACCACTCCCTTCTTCTCTGGATCCTGGAAGCCCTCGGCATCACCCTCATACCTAGCGGACCGGACCTTTAGTATCTCCTACTCCCACACCTCCCCCTCGCCCTACCCCCTATCTGTCGGGGTCCCCCAAGGATTGGTCCTGGGACCGCTACTTTTCTCCATATACACTCTCGGCCTAGGGCAACTCATTGAGTCCCACAGCTTTCAACACCACCTCTACGCCGACGATACCAAAACTACCTGTCCAGCCCTGACATCACCTCCCTACTTTCCAAAATCACACACTGCCTTTCCGTCATCTCATCGTTTTTCTCTGCTCGCTTCCTTAAACTCAACTTGGAACTGAATTCATCGTCTTCCCCCCAAGAAATTCCCCCCCACCTCCCGACCTATCCATCCGCGTCAATGACTGCGCTCTCTCCCCAGTCCACCATGCCAAGTGCCTCGGGGTAATCCTAGACTCCTCCCTATCCTTCAAGCCCCACAGCGAGGCCTCACCACGTCCCTCCGCTCCAGCTTAGAAACATTTCATGGATCCGCTTCTTCCTTAGCCACGACACAGCTAAAACACTTATTCATGCTCTTATCATCTCCTGCCTTGACTACTGCAAACTCCTTCTCACTGGCCTCCTGGCTAATTCCGTTACACCCCTCCAATCTATCCTCAACTCGTTGCCCGACTAATCCATCTGTCCTTCCGCTACTCCCCTGTCTCCCCCCTCTGCCAGCCCTTCACTGGTTCCCCGCCTCTACGAGATCCCAGTTCAAAACACTAACCATGGCATACAAAGCTAAACACAACCTGTCCCCATCATACATCTCCGACCTGGTCTCCCGATACCTACCCCCACGCAACCTCCGATCCTCCCAAGAACTCCTCCGCCGCTCCCCCCTCATCTCCTCTTCACGCAACCGTATCCAGGACTTCTCCCGGGCATCAGCCATACTTTGGAACTCCCTGCCCCGACACGTCAGACACTCTCCGAGCCTGGCAACCTTCAAGTGTCACCTGAAGACTCACCTATTCCGTCAAGCCTACAACATGCCATGAGACCCAGGCGACCGCGCCAAGACTGACATATCCCCATCCTACTGTATCCCCACCCGCCCCTCGTAGACTGTGAGCCCTCATGGACAGGCCCCCTCCCCTCCTGTACCTGTATGTCCCGATTGTCTACTTTTAGTGTACTTGTCCTTGTCTACTTTATTCTCATGTAAAGCGCCATGGAACCTAATAGCACTATATAAATAAATAATAATAGTTAAAATCATGCAATGTACATGCAAAATGCCTTGTCCTTACACATTTCGGGTAAACATGTTACCCTTAGTCATTCTATGACTTTGGGTATCATGTTTACCCAGAACGCGTAAGGATAAGGCATTTTGCATATACATTGCATGATTTTAACTATGCACTAATGAAGAAAGAAGAAGCATTTGTAATCCACATTATGGAGGTGCCAACTTTTTTTGTTTCTATTGTAAATACTTTAGTAGTCTATAGTAGTGCTAAGCGAACCTTTGAAAGTTCCAGTTCAGGCGCTGCAGCCAAACGTTTTGGTGCACTGTTCGTGGCCCCTAACTTTAATGTTAGTCAATGATTTGCAGTTCAACTCTCGGCCCACATACAGCTAGACATAAGTAAAACACTTCCAGGGATGGGAGGGTGTTTTTTTTTCCACATTAATATTGGACACACACTACACCCAAAAACTGTGCCAGTGCGAGCCAATCAAACACTGCATGTGGCTCACACTGGGTTAAGCAACAACTGTACCCGACCATAGCGATAGTCACTCCAGTGCTTTGCAAACGTAAAGTACCCAACCTCCAAACCCGAACAGGTTTGCTCAACACTGGGAAGCTCGATGACCTGAACCAAAATTGGACCTTGAAAGGTTCATTCATCTCTAGTCTGAAGAGCATCTGCTAGGTGTGGTGCAGGCTCAACTGCTGTGCCCACTTCATTCCATTGCTGCTGCTAGGGGCAGATGTGGGAAGTGGTCAGCATAAAATGACTGTTCAAACCAAGCACTGCACTTGGTGCACCATTGGTGTGGCTGAGCAGTTTAGTGCACCTTCCCACCTACTTGTTTTTCATCTATCCCTGACCTCCTTTTCTTTGACAGCTATGGCTTTACAGGATCTGGAGGGGAGTGGAGATAAATGGAAAACGAGTAGCTGGGAAGGTGCACTGAACTGCTCAGCCACACCAAGGGTGCACCAAGTGCTGAGCTAGGTTTGCCCAGTCATTTTGTGCTAATAGACTCCTTTTAAGGAGACTTTATAACTTGGACATTTACAACTTTGCTTACACAGTTGTGAATTGTGATTTAAATTAAAGGGAACTTGTCACCCCAAATAACCCTTATAACTTATCAACCTGTCCCTGCAGCCTTACAATACATTCTAACACATCCCTGTCTCAACTTTTGTAGTAATCTACAAGTACAATAATGTAGTTTGCAAACTTACGAAAATCTTGTCAGAGGGTCGTTCCTCCAAGGCATTTTGACCGGTAGGCGGACCCCTGTGCCGCGCTACCCCTGCCTCGTTGCTCTAATACGCCCTAATGGGTGTTATTGTACAAATGCAGACGCGGGCACGATTTCAATATCGCCCCGCAACGTCACCACTGTGACGCGGTCATGTGACTCCGGGATGCGTCATTTCCGGTCGCGGGTCTCACAGGTAGACTTTGTGCATGCGCAGATTGCATGCTCAAGTCTGCCTGTGTGCGACTGGAAGTGACGCGGCGATCCCGGCGTCAAATGACCGTGTCGCAGCGGTGAGGTTGCGGGCGCGATATTGAAATCGTTCCCGCGCTCTGCATTTGTACATTTGTTTTTTGCGGAATGTTTAGTCTAAATTTCTAGTGATTACAGCAGCCCACCTTGTGTTTGTATGCAATGTGTTACTACTGAGCAAGCAAACATCCAGCAGTCCATAGGGATCTAATGGGGCTCCTGTGCACAACATTAACCTTATGCATGCAAATGTAGATCTGTAAAATGTGGTTTTCCCAAAGATAAAGTATTCTTATGAGAAATGTTCACTTTTATGTATTGTTCATACAAGTGACCCAGTCCTATCAATGACACCGACTGATTAAAGTCATCACGTAGTCATCGTTTGTACCGGCATCTACAATTGCACTTGGTATCATTTCCTATGACTGCACATCCATCTAACCCTAAAACTGCCCAGTGTCTGGAATCCCCGGGCATGCATACATCAGGAGGAAAGCCGTGAGCAGTTTGTTTTATGAGCGAATCCACATCTCTTTCTGCGAGTTACAAAAACACAGCCAGCCTGCGTTATTAATGTTTACTTGGGTATTAAATATATTGTGCTCAGGGGAGCTATACGTTCCCATACAGCTGTTACAAAACACTTCCACCTCTGTATTAGACGCCAAAAATGGAACAGGCAGAAATCATTACAGCTTCTGCCTTTCAATTATTTTAATACAGGGTCACCTTGGTAGTGTCGCAATGCAGTATATAAAGAATGAGGGAGGATTGTGGCAGCCAATGTGTCAGCGTGTGGCAGCAAAGTCCCTTACTCTTTACGAAGCTGCAACCTGCCAAAAGGGAATTCAGACCCCAGAAACTAACATCAATGACGGAAAAAATAGAGCTAGAGGTGCTCTATTAAAGTGTGTAATGTATACTTTGATATTTAATAATGCCTGCAGGCTCCATGCAACAATAAGAGGTACCATTAAGAGGTAACCCAACCAAATGTGCCACCTGTGTAGTTACATGGCAGTGAGTAGGGAATTATTATTATTATTTATTTATATAGCGCCGTTAGATTTCATGGCGCTTTACATATGGAAAGGGTAGACGAGCACAAGTACAATATATGTGGACAATCAAGTCATACAGGTACAGGAGGGGAGAGGAACCTGTCCGCGAGGGCTCACAGTCTAAGAGTGGGACGCGCTCATACTTTAAAAGAAAAATATCAATGCTTTTTAGCCCAAATTTGACAGCGTACACCAGACTAAAATAATGGTTCCCATGGTTCATATGTACTGTAGAGGGGTTGATGGCACTGTGGTGAGTTGGACTGTAAAGATAGAGTCCCAATATGGCGCCCCACTGGTCAGACTGCCACCGGGGGTACTGCACTGCTCCATTAGCGGGAGAGTATTGCCTCTGTTCTCTAGGTACCTGGATGGTGAAATTGAGACCCATAACACACATACACACTTAGGAACCCAGTATGGAATGGTGGGTGGACTCGGGAAATAGGGCCCAGACTCAATAGGGAAAACAAGGAAGGGTAGAGTTAGTCAGTCAGGAGGAGAACACAAAAGAAGTAGGAGGTTGGAGTAAAAGTCGGGACGTGGTGGAGTTGTTGGCTCCGTGGGCGAGAGCATGGTCACGCTCGCCCTGGGAGGGATAGACTGAACAGTGTAGGGAAGGAAAGTAGCCCTAGCGGTGCAGAAGAAGATATACATCATCTGCATGTCCGAATCTGGCTGAAGGAACAGAGGGGCTGGTGGATGAACACAGGGGACCGCATCTGAACACGGTGCGGGGATTCATACTCGAACCGTTGAAACCGGAGGCCATGAGATCCTAAAGGGGACCTGTGGCCACAAACCCGCCATAACTCGGAGAAGGCGCGGTACTAAGAATCAATACCAATCAATGTTACAGTAAAGGTACAGAATTCCAATAGAAGTGTGTGTGACTTTTATTTGCGGTGACCACCAGCTGCAGAGGCCACATGACACCCTGAGGTGCTGATGACCCGATGAACACTGACCAAGGAAAGAACTGACTGTGCTACTCACTGCCCTGGAGAACCACTCCAACTGCGGGGAGCGAACACCATCTGAGCTGCCGATCACCGTCCCCAGAGGTTCTGAAGCAGCGACGGCCACACATAGCCACACACCGCAGGTGGCATCACGAATATCCCTTTTCCTTTATTCCCCCTGTCATCTGGCACTGAACTTTTAATTGACATCGCCAGGATCACGGAGCCGGGTGGCCACCTTGACATCCCCAAAAGGAGCTGTAAGAACTGGCCCCGTAACAAGTACCCCACGGCCCTGGAGTGGGTGTGTCACTAACTCATCTCAAAATAAGGGCTCCTACAGACATCCATGAAACTGTGTCTGAGCATGGGTCACAAAGCACGGACTATCCACCAGACTCCCGACCTCAACTTGACAGCCTTATACACAGTATGCCTATGAGGCAGTCAGGTCGGGAGACCCAAGAACAGTCCATACACTGCAGTACATTTTCAGACCGAATTTCATGAATGTCTGTAGGACTCCTAATGGGTGGGCGAACAGAGGATTACTTTTTTGGAGAGCCATGCCGGGGTTACACACGCCATCCACTATGCACAGAGCAGTGACTGAAAGCACTCCTACAGTACAAACTGCAAAACATGGCCTGTCCAACTGATATCCAACCCAATCCAAACTTCACAACCTCATATATGCCTATGATGCAGTCGAATTCAGCTTGAGAGACCCAAGAACAGTCCATACATTGCAGTCCATTTTCAGACTGAGTTTCATGGATATCTGTAAGAGCGCTTACTGGTAAGTTAACAGAGAATTTTTATGAAGAGCCATGCCGGGGTTACACCCACCATTCACTAGGCACAGAGCAGTGACTGAATCTGCACTGGCGCACCCCTTTAATGGTTCCCATGGCTCATATGTACTGTAGAGGGTTTGATGTTACTCTGGCGAGTTTGACTGCAAAGGTAAATTCCCAACTAGAGATGACCGAATCTGTGGAAGTTCAAGTTATGGGGGTTCAGCCAGCTTTTAGATAAAGTGCAAAAAATCAGTGCAAAAAATCCGCACAGGAATCACACAAAAATCTCTCTGTTTATAATAAGTATTTTTTCCAGTTTGTAGCAAGTGCTATGAAAAAAGTATCAAAAACAGGGCTATTGGTCTGTACGTTTTTTACAAAAAATATACGCAAGCTGCCTCACCCTGTCACGGTTGCCATGACGAAGCAGTCCCTAGCTGATGTGTGCATTTAAAACCTGAGTGTGTGAACATACCTCCATCCAGGCTCCAGCCAGGACTCCACTCTGTGGGCTTTTTACCTGTGAAACAGCTTGTGTGTGGACTACTCATAGGGGAAGGGTGGGTCACTTCCCTTTCCTGCGTACAGGAGAAATACATTCACTAAACAATAATGAGTAGTCCACACTGATGAATGCGATTAGTAACCGCATTCATCCACCACCAGAAAATCTGCAAAAAATCAGTGCAAAAAATCCGCACAGGAATCACACAAAAAGCTCTCTGTTTATAATAAGTATTTTTTCCAGTTTGTAGCAAGTGCTATGAAAAAAGTATCAAAAACAGGGCTATTGGCTATTTCTCCTGTACGCAGTAAAGGGAAGTGACCCACCCTTCCCCTATGAGTAGTCCACACACAAGCTGTTTCACAGGTAAAAAGTCCACAGAGTGGAGTCCTGGCTGGAGCCTGGATGGAGGTATGTTCACACACTCAGGTTTTAAATGCACACATCAGCTAGGGACTGCCTCGTCATGGCAACCGTGACGAGGTGAGGCAGCTTGCGTATATTTTTTGCAAAAAACGTACAGACCAATAGCCCTGTTTTTGATACTTTTTTCAAATACTCATTACTCATTATTGTTTGGTGAAAGCTTTTAGATAAAGTTCTGTCTTGGACCTAAGCTTGGACCAAACCTCCCTGGAAGTTACTGATTGGACAGTTTGGGTCTCCGCTTAGATACAGCAAGCCAGAATCAAAGCACTTCTGGGGGAGGGCAGGATTTTGTCTTTTTTTTTTACACACTATATGCAACGACGCTGATTTAACCCCCAAGCCATGCAAACCAAGTGTACCCGAGCACCAAGCGTACCCAAGCCCAGCAATGTTGCTCCAGTGGTTTGCATACGTAAAGCACCAAACTCCAAACTCGAAGACTGATTTTTTGTAAAGTCTGTGTTTGGCACGAACACTGAACTTTAAAGTGTGGGTCTGCTCATCTCGAGTCCCAACCCATCTCACAATAATGGATCCTACAGGCATCGATGAAACTTAATTTCAGTATGGACTGCAAAGTATGGTCTGTCCACCAGATTCCTGACTCAAACTAGAACTTGACAGCATCAAAGCTGTCTGAGTCAGCTGAATTTGGGCCGGAAGACCCAAGAACTGCATTGCAGTCTATTTTCAGATTGAGTTTCATGGACATCTGTAGGCGCCCTTACTGGTGGGTGAACAAAGGATTTTTGTAGCGAGCCATGCCTGGGGTAAATAATTAAAGGCAAGTGGTACTGCTCTGTGTATTGATGCAATGTAGAGCCGGCTGTCAATCAGTGTCGGAGTGTGGCTACAGCTGCTGTTCACTATTCACAAAGTGGTGGCTGAATCTGTGACGGTGTGCTCCTAAAAGGCTGGGGTCACAGAAGCATTTTTCACATGCGTTTTTGGAGACCTGCGTTTTCAAAAACGCATGTAAAAAACGCACCCATAGGCCCCCATCTTAAAAAACGCATGCCCTAATAGCCAAAAAGCATGTGTGACAGTCCCATGCGCTTTTTGTGCTTTTCCAAAAACGCATGCGTTTTTTAATATGGGGCCTTATGGGAAACGCATGCAAAAACGCATGTACAATTAGTTCCATTCAAAAACGCATGCGTTTCTCATAGAAGCCCATGTTAAAAAAAACGCACGCGTTTTAGAAAACGCATGCGTTTTTTTAATATGGGCTCCTATGTAAAACGCATGCGTTTTTGAATGGCACTAAATGGTACTAATTGTACATGCGTTTTTGCATGCGTTTTCCATAGGGGCCCATGTTATAAAAACGCATGCGTTTTTCAAAACGCACCAAAAAATATTACATGCACTATTTTTGGGTGCAGATTTCAAAACGCAGCCAAAAACGCAGGGAGCCATCACACATCTTAAAAAACTCATGATGACATGAAAAACGCATGTAAAAAAACATGCGTTTTTAAAAGGCACTAAAAAACGCATGTCAACTGTGACCACAGCCTTACTGAAACTACATGGTGTCAGAACACTATTACATTAACCCCATATCTGCAAGTTAAGTGTTTTTTCACATGACAGGTTCCCTTTAAGCACCTACAACTCCAGCATGCCCCCTCATCAAGACTGATGTGAACTACATGATCTTAGCACCAAAAGCAGTTTAGGAAGGTAAACAAGAAACTAGCAAAAAACAGTCATGGGTGCCCAAGACTCACTAATGTGTGTACATAGAGAAGGCTAGTTCATCTACTCCAATCTCTTAGATTAGTTACTGTAACATAAATTACTGAAAGAATTACTTCAGAACACACAGATCAATTTACCTTGCACTGTATGGCGCTGGTTAGAGTTTGCACGTTGACCCCTCAGGGAATAGATGGCACCAGGATGCTGTGAGAAGAACCTAAGTTTTGGTAGAAAACATTGGATCCTGAGTTGAACGTGATGGCTCCCAGATACCCAGAACTCAATCTGACCAAGAATTGATGAGATGAGTTGAAAAAATCAGTCTGACCCATGGTATCTGCACTTCACAGGATTCAAAGGGTCTGCGGTGAATGTCTTGGTACCAGATTCTACAGGACACCTTCAATGATCTTTCGGAGCACATGCCTCAACAAGTCAACCATTTTGGTGGCATAATGGAGAGTCTATCCAGGTGGTTTTAATGCAATGACTGATGAGTGTATATAATTCTAATTCATCTTATCCATCCATATTGATTAAAAACTTAATTGTATATAAAACAGTCGATGAGAACTGTATATTTCTACAGCTACAAGAAGTTTAGTCACAAATTGAATGAAGTCATTTGAGACTTAGGATAATAACTCACTAACATCTTTCAAAATACTGAACCTATTTCTCAGTGCAAAGTGTGATAACCAATTCTGCCTGGAGAAAGCAATGCCACAGCTCAGGGACAAGCTAGCAAGTTATTATTGTATTGTGACATTATATGTCAATCTATTGGATGGAATAAAACCATTTTAATCAATCACTCCTGACTTCTGCCTGAATTGTGACCAATACATAAAGGAAAAGTGAAACATTTGGGGATATCAGCCTGCTACATGCTATGAGATCCTCTGCATTTCCTTTTACCATTTCACAATCTAAATCCAAAGGGTCGGTGATTTTTCAATCCGCGCAAGCCGAACATTGAAAAGGACCACAAAAGATCAAAGGGTAACGGTGCTTTATTCAACGTGTCTCAGAGTGTGACCTCGCTCCTTCATCAGGAGTGCAAATGTGAAGGAGCGAGGCCACGCTCTGAAACGCGTTGAATAAAGCACCGTTACCCTTTGATCTTTTGTGGTCCTTTTCAATGTACGGCTCGAGCGGATCGAAAAACACCGTCCCTTTGGATTTATATTGACCACCACAGTGATACCGTGGAGTGTGGATCCTGCGGCAGCTGTACTATTCTCATATACTGGTTGTGGGTCCCACAACCAAATCAGGTAAGTAGTTACATTTGCAGCCTTTTTCACATTGTGAAAAAAGGATAAGACCCTATTGCGCTTTTGTTTCCACATTTCCAGCCATTTCACAATCTAAGGCATTCATGTATTTTTATTACATGACTGTATTTTATTCATATATTTTTGGGTTACTCCAAAAGAATCTCATGATGCTGACTAATTTTTACTGTTGATAGGCCTTCAGCTCAATCTCGAACCATGACGGCTTGATGGATGAACGATCTGTAGAAAGATCGATCTTGTGCAGCCTAGATAGGTCCACCAGGGTCTTCTTCAAGCCTAAATATGTCCACCAGGGTCTTCCCAAGCCTAGATAGGTCAACCAGGGCCTTCTCCAAGCCTAGAAAGGTCCACCAAGGTATTCTCTAAGCCTAGATAGGTCTACCAGGGTCTTCTCCAAGCTAAGATGGGTCCTCTAGGGTCTTCTCTACCTAGATAGGTTCACTAGGGTCTCCTTCAGGCCTACATAGGTCCACCAGGGTCTTCTCCAAGCATAGGTAGGTACACCAGGGTTTTCACCATTATGTTGATTGTATCAAGGCATCAGTTTGCTGGTCTTCCTCTTTACCTTGTTCCTTATATTCTTCTGACCAGGATGTCATTTTCCAGTGATTTTTCTCTTTGTATGACGTTTAGACAAGGTATAACATGGTGTTTCTTGCTTCAAGTGACATGTCTGTCTTGATTTGTAATATTGCCATAATTTCTTTGAGTAGTCCATGATGGATTTGGTATCTTTGAGGCAATTATGGAACATTTCAAAATTTTGTTCAACCATAACATTTTTTAGAAGACCTCTTCCGATAGTTAAGCCACTTTCTAAATATGAAGGACTTCATGGCCCACATTTACCACATATGGTGTAATTTGGACCAAATCCTTAGTGTCCTCTCTTAGGCTCTGCCACTTCACAAGATTGCACTTGTGTGATAAGTTTGACATAAATTATGCCAGCACAACTTTATGAGCATCCCAATGTTTTTTGGCATGGAACATCTCTATAAATAATGGATCAGTACTGTCAACATTGGGGTAGTGATGGGCGAATCCTAAATTACTCGGAATCGCTTGACTCTAGCGAGTCCGAGCCCGGGACTCGCTACTCGTTGCGAGTCTAGCGAGTCCAATGTTAATGAATGGGGAAGCGAGTAATAGCGAGTAGTGTGAGATTTACAAATCGCAGATGTGTCTCGGAAGCTTCAGCCTGAAGCAATCCTAGTTTTGTCATTTATTTGCATTGGACTCGTTTACTTTGTAAGTAATCGCTGGGAAACTCGCACAGATAAGAGTCCTGTCTGCTCTGTGTGCTGGCTGCCGCAGCTCCAGGGTCCTAGAGCCCGCCTGCTGCCTGATGTAGCAGAGCTGAGATTGTTCTCAGTCTGCTCATTCCCTGTGCATAGACATCTATATCTATGCACAGGGGATGTAGCAGAGAGGACAACACGTTTTGGACTGCGTCGGACGGAAGAGGATTTTTTTAATTAAAGATGGAGTCTCTAATGGCTTTTTTTTTTATTTCTAATAAAAATTTTTCTCTGTGTTGTGTTTTTTTTAAAACAATTTAATAGAAATTCATGGCGGTCATGTCTAATATTGGAGTGACCGCCATAAATTTCGGGCTTAGGGCCAGCTGATAATACAAAGCTGGCCCTAACCTCTTTATTACCCAGCGTGCCACCGCCACCAGGGCCGCTGGAAGAGCGGGGTTCAGCGCCAGAGGATGGCGCTTCAATGAACGCGCCATCTTCTGGGGCGGCTGCGGGCTGCAATTTGCAGCGGGGGGTGCCCAGACAGCTTGAGCATCCCTGCGCTGCGGATTCCAGCCCCCAGCTGCTTAGCTGTACCTGGCTAGACATAGAAATTGCGCGGAACCCCACCCATTTTTTTTAAATTATTTCATGAAATTCTGAGATTCTGACTCTGAGACTCTGAGATTCTGACTCTGACTCTGAGACTCTGAGATTCTGACTCTGACTCTGAGACTCTGAGACTCTGACTCTGACTCTGACTCTCTGAGATTCTGACTCTGACTCTCTGAGATTCTGACTCTGACTCACTGAGATTCTGACTCTGACTCTGACTCTCTGAGACTCTGAGATTCTGACTCTGACTCTGACTCTCTGAGACTCTGAGATTCTGACTCTGACTCTCTGAGATTCTGATTCTGACTCTGACTCTCTGAGATTCTGACTCTGACTCTCTGAGATTCTGACTCTGAGACTCTGAGACTCTGAGATTCTGAGACTCTGAGATTCTGACTCTGACTCTCTGAGATTCTGACTCTGACTCTGAGACTCTGAGATTCTGAGACTCTGAGATTCTGAGATTCTGACTCTGACTCTCTGAGATTCTGACTCTGACTCTGAGACTCTGAGATTCTGAGATTCTGAGATTCTGACTCTGACTCTCTGAGATTCTGACTCTGAGACTCTGAGATTCTGACTCTGACTCTGACTCTCTGAGATTCTGACTCTGACTCTCTGAGATTCTGACTCTGACTCTCTGAGATTCTGACTCTGACTCTCTGAGATTCTGACTCTGACTCTGACTCTCTGAGATTCTGACTCTGACTCTGACTCTCTGAGACTCTGAGATTCTGAGACTCTGAGATTCTGACTCTGACTCTCTGAGATTCTGACTCTGACTCTCTGAGATTCTGACTCTGAGACTCTGAAATTCATGAAATAATAAAAAAAAAATGCGTGGGACGCAATTTCTATGTCTAGCCAGGTACAGCTAAGCAGCTGGGGGCTGGAATCCGCAGCGCAGGGATGCCCAAGCTTTCTCGGCACCCCCCGCTGCAAATTGCAGCCCGCAGCCGCCCCAGAAGATGGCGCGTTCATTGAAGCGCCATCCTTTGGCGCTGAACCCGCTCTTCCAGCGGCCCTGGTGGCGGTGGCACGCTGGGTAATAAAGGGGTTAATACCAGCTTTGTTATACAAGCTGGTATTAAGCCCGAGATTCTTAATGTCAGGCCACGTTTGACCCAGCCACTAAGAATCTCCAATAAAGGGTTAAAAAAACACAGAGAAAATTTTTTATTTGAAATAAAAAAAAAGCCATTAGGGACTCCATCTTTAATTAAAAAAATCCTCTTCCGTCCGACGTAGTCCAAAACGCGATGTCCTCTCTGCTACATCCCCTGTGCATAGATATAGATGTCTATGCACAGGGAATGAGCAGACTGAGAACAATCTCAGCACTGCTACATCATCTCTGTGAGCAGGCGGGCTCTAGGACCCTGGAGCTGCACAGAGAAGACAGCTGGACTCGGCTCGCAATGTAACAGCAGTTATTTGCGAGTTTCCCTGCTATCACTGGCACAGTAGCCGAGTCTAATGCAAACAATGGCAATCCTAGTTTTGTCAGCGTTTGCTATTGATTTGCATTGGACTCGTGCGAGTAAACGCTGGGAAACTCGCAGAGTACCGAGTCCTGCGAGTCCCTTACTACTCGCTGAGTAACGAGTCCTAGTGAGAAGATTCGCCCATCCCTACTTTGGGGCTTTGGCCACTATACTTTTATATCCTTGAAACATTACGAGACCTTGTCTTTTAGGGCAATGAGAGTCTTTAGGATGCATATATAGAATATAGAAATGAAAGGGGTTGTCTACTTATCTTTATTATTTTAAGAGATTGTTGGTGACATGATTTTGTGTCACTCGCTAATATATAGGTCTTACAAGTTATCCTCCTTCCTCACAGACTGCACAGCACTTCTATTCTCATAACAGCTGCTAATGGAGAAGCATGTGAACAGACCTGTCCATAAGACTTTCAGGGGGGTGTTCCACCCTGGGAGATCTCTGGCATATCTGGGATCAAAAGGTAACGACGTCTTAATGATCGCAAGTCTACAAGTGGTATTGGAGTGAATCTACTTACTTTCAGTGCTGAAGGGGTTAAGGATTCTTTCCTATCTGGCTGTTCTTTCTAGCCTTAATCTCAGGCGCAGCCCTTTTGTGACCACTCAACTCCACTATAAAAAAAATCACGTCTTGCCATCCAGTTTCTATGTTGACCACTTTAGAAGGAGTCAGTCACTGTAAGAAGCAGAGGAGTCATGTATTGCGGACATGATTTTGCAGTTGCAATTGTTACTTGTTAAAAATTAAATGCAAAACCCCTTTAATTAATATGAGAGACACCACAGATCAGTGGTCTCCAACCTGTGGGTCTCTAGCCATTCCAAAACTACAACTCTCAGCATGCCTGGACATATGAAACCTGTG